>NCSJ02000379.1:0-39052 GCA_002812745.2 Scytalidium lignicola
GTACCCACCTCCTACCCAGCCCTGGGTTTTCTGGGGTTTGGGGTTTTTTTAAAAGTCAAAACCCACCCACTGGGTCCCCATGGGGTGGGTACCCAGTGGGTTTTGGGCCCATTCCTCACTCTATCTGTATCTGTTAAGAATACCTCTATCTTAAGCTCAGGATTCTCGCAGAGAGGCTATTTTGCAAACTCCAAAATAAGATCGATCATCTCAGGTGGTAAATTCTGAAGATAGGCAACAGTTCTTCGCGGGCCTGAGAAGGTCAAGTTTAATTTATCATCTCCTTTCGCAGTTCCGAATATTTTGAGCAGTTCAAGGGCAGGGCGATGCAATTTCTTCTTATTAAGGAAATCAATTAGTTCGCCATACTTTCTATTTTCTAGAAGATTCTCAATGACGACCTCCGGATCACAAAAGTTCGCTATGCGAAACAAAGGACTAATAAGTCGAGGCTGTACCAGCATATAACATCGAAATAGTGTCGTATCTACCAACTTCGCTATCTCTTGAAAATTTTTCTGCTCTTTTTCAGCGTCCGAGGCAGGAATGACAGACAAGGATTGGAACGTGGTAGAGGATGCTTTATCATTCGCATTCTCTTTTAGCTGAATCAATCTTCCTGTTTCGACGTTAAAGGATTTCTTTATTCTTGTTCGTATATTGACAAGAAACGAGGAAAGATGGAAGGCTGCATTGACAAGATTTTGCCCCTCGAACAGGCTGTCTTCGGATATTTCCATTGAAGTACTTGCCAGATCACTTGCAGCACCGCCACTTGACTTCATAGATAACCGGATAGATGAAGTTCTTGATTGTTTGTAATTTGATTTGAAAAGTTTGTTAATAGCTCTTAATTCCGAAGATCCTACAGTAGCTTGATGTGATGCCCCTACAGGAGTATCTCCATTAGTACCTCCTCCGGCCTCCACATGGCCTGAATTGGTGCCGACATGTTTCCCTTTAAATATTGAAAGATCGCCGGCAATTGCAGTAGGGTAAAGACTAATTACGCTCTCGGGTGATGCTTTCACGGCAGAGAAGATTGCAATCGCATCCGCGAATTTTCCTTTATTGAATAGCATCCGCGCTTTCTGAGTTTTGATCTCCCGCAACCGTTCTTCCTTGTTCTTCAACAGAGCATCTTCTAGCGTATCTAAAATACTAATAGCCTCGTCATAGTTTTGGTTCTTTACCAGCTCGCTCACTTGCAAATCGTAGTCTGTAGCGCCCATCCGCCATATGCTCCAATAGCTCGCGACATGAAAGTCTTTTCCGCTATGTGCAAGACTGGCAGTTTGGGGAGGGCAGTACAGTTGTCTGGCACCGGGCAGTGATATAACTTGGAGTAATGAAAGCGTGTGCTGGTTTTTGACTTCCAATGTACCCTCCGGGTGGGCATGCAAAGAGAGAATGTATGGGTATGAGTATCTAATCGCATCTGGAACTTGCTGCCATGGCACTTGCATTCTCCCTAGTGGTTCTCCATTTGTCGTGATGAACAAAGAATTGATGTCTTTTGTGAGAAGCATTTCTTCATTTATCAAGTTCGTTGCAAGAGGCTTTGCAAGATATTTTGCAAGTCTTATATTGCCCATATTCACTGAGCTTACCTTACCAAGAATACTTCGATGCGTAGCCAAAGCACCCCTAATCACTCTTGGTCCAACGATATCTTTTAAATTTTTGTTGATGATGTTAATAATTGTATATCCAGAGTTCATACCGCAAATTATTTTGGTTTCTGATGCCCATGTTAAACTGTTGATCGACTCCATTAACGAGATCTCAATGATTTCTTGCGATAGCTTTGACTCGTGTTATGACCATACCAACAATTTTTTCTTCATAGCCACGGCCAATCGAGACACGATTTCTGGTATCCCAGTTGTAGGCTCTTTGACAATATTTGAAGTAACAGCAAAACAAGATGTCCCCTTCGTGATCATTAGCTGTTCTTGCAGTGCATATGTATGTAAGTTGTGAATCGAGATGTAGGAGTTCGATAAAGAGATTAGAACATTGGCTTCTTTTATCCTTGTTAGTTGTGTAACTGCTCTTGTAGAGAATTTCTCAAATTCTAGCATCAGCTCTGAGTCTGGAGTGGATGAGGAGTTTGGCCGTGAGAGAAGTGTATTATCTGGCTTTGCAGTGCTTTCTTCTTCTTTGTTTGAGATCTCGGTGATGCGATAGATCCTCAAGCTTCCCGAGTTTAGGCCAACTAGAAGCCGATCGCCTACAGAGCGTCAGCCGGAACTTTGAATGTGTTTCAGAGGGACAGACCATATGCGAGAATAGATTCGATTTTCAACGTATCCTTTTGCTGGAGAACAACGATAGGTCGAGCTGTGAAGGCCGAAAGCATAGTGAGGGGCAGCAAGCTTCAATCTGATCGGCATCAGGCTGGTACACTCGCTTCACTGAAATGGGAAGAGAAGTTTCAGGGTTCATTTGGCGTAGCGTTGGGTTTATATTAGAAACGGGATTGTTCTGATTAGTAAGTACTCATGTAATCAAGGTTAACTTAAGTTAGTTAACTAAGTTAACTTAGTTAAGTTAGTCCTGATTCAGGCTATTATATAAGCACAATTCCCAACATGATCGCAGCCTTCAATTTCATCGTATTCTCACCCTAGGTAACAGCATCCAACTTACAGATGGCGTACGATCGGTCCAATGGCTATGTAGCCGCACAGATCCAACAAGATATGAATGAGAACAGCCTTCCAATCTTCAATGTTGAGCTTGCGCAACTTCAATTCAGCGTTGCATCCGATTTCGTTACGGCGCAAGTAGCAAACAATATCTTGGTTTTAGCTCTTTCAATTAGCAGAATCATTCGCATAGATCTGGAAAACCCTTCAGAGATAGATAGCAGATATTCACGGCTTAGGATAAGGGCTAAAGTTAACTTTATCCAGATATTAACCTTCTTAAGAAATCCTCAGAAATCAGTGTCATACAATGCATATTCCTCGATCCTACTGGCTTCTACCTCATCATATGCACATCTCTTGCAGAGAATTATTACCTTTACACACAATCATAACAGGCTAGACCATTGTCTTGTCTTTAAGAGGTCTTAATAGAATGTATTACATAGAACTTTTCCTTATCTTTATTATCCTCAGAGATCTTTCTAGGTATATTTAATAGTAATATCTACAAGATATACATTACAACATTTACAGAATTCTACAAGAAGGATAACAAATATCTAAGGATATTACAGAAAATTCTAGACAGACTAGTTATTAGATTATAAGTTAACCTCATTCTTAAGAAGTTAGATATAATAAGAGTTATTATTGTTACACAAAGTAGACTTTTACTTCTAGTTAGGAAAGTAAGTAAAGTAACAAACGATGGAGGGCCTTCAATCTTCACACGGCTTTTCGAGATTAAGCAGCCTACAGTCTGTGAGTTTTCGGAAGATAGGCCAAACACATCATCGGAACTGGTCGTATGTGGAGATGCCCCAGACTTCAGCTCGCTGGAGAGCCTAAAGCCACACTGTATCTTTGCTTGGCTATCATCTCGAGGTGTATATTATGGGGAATTAATATCCAATTCCGCACTGCCTGATCTAGGAACCAAGCTGTTGGCCGGCGTAAAATTGCTGTCTACATCTCAACTACTAGTGTTGGAAGCCTCAGGTGGTCGGAGAAAGGCAGTACGGGGTTCGATAGACTCTATTGCCTTGACATAATGGTATATTTTATGTCTTATAGGGGGACGTGTCATCGCTGTGAATCGGTTAGACGATAGAGTTGTGTTTGATCAAGTTGTTCTGGATCCTGGCTAACATACCCTTGGATTGTTCGCTGATTGGCAGAAAAACACTTTCTGGCTAATTACTACGCAGGAGGCCTTTGAAATAGTCGTGACAGACGAGGACAGGGACGTCTGGAAAGTCATGCTACAGACAGAGCATTTCGACGTAGCATTACGCTATGCAAGAGGTTCAGCTCAGAAGAATGTAGTCGCAATAGCATCTGGTGATTATATGTTTAGCAAAGGTTTATACCTCGAAGCTGTTGAAGTCTACGGAAAGAGTAGCAAACCATTTGAGCAAGTAGCTCTCACATTTGTGGATAATGATCAGCAAGATGCTTTGCGCAAATATCTCTTGACTAAGATCACCACATTCAAAAAGTCTTACATCATGTAGTGTATCATGATAGCAAGTTGGCTAGTTGAGATTTTCATGTCAAAGCTCAACTTTCTAGATGATTTGATTATCATTAGGCCTGAGTTATCAGAAACTTTGAACGTAGCCTAGACAAAAGACTAGCTTGAAACTATACGGTTTGAGTTTCAAGGATTTGTCATGAATTTCAAAGTAGACTTAGACCGGAAAACAACTTATGATATAATCGGCAGTCATGGTAGGGAAGACGAGTTACTTTTTTTCGTGAGTGTTGTGAACGACTATGACTATTTATTGTCTTATTGGATCTAGAGATCGCGTTAGGAGGAAGTACTAAAAGTTCTTGTCAAGTAGACCGAGCTGGACATATTCTACCGGTATAGTTTTGTGCTTATAACCTATGTCGCAAACGAACTCATCGACTTTCTTATACGACGTCCTGATCTTAAACCTCGAAATCTTATTCCAGCACTCTTGAACTATGATCGAGATTTTCATGGACCCCTCTTGCAAAACCAAGCGGTTCGTTACCTTCTTAACGTCATATATCAACAAAAGTCAACCGATGCCGCTGTCCACAATACACTTATTGTTATATACGCCTTGCATTCCTCCAAAGACGAATCCGACCTTCTTATCTACCTAGAAACCCAAGGCGATGAACCAAGCTTCGATTTCGACTTTGCCCTCTGTCTCTGCATTAAACACTCCTGCATCCATTCATGTGTTCACATCTACCGTTTAATGGGTTAATACATCCAAGCTATTGAGCTTGCCCTTGTACACTCCGAGATCGAACTTGCATCTATGATCGCTGACAGCCCCGTTTCTAATCCAGCTTTACGCAAGAAGCTTTGGCTCTTAGTAGCCAAGAAAAAGATCTCGCAATCTAGCAGCACCAAAGGAACCATCGAGCTCTTGAAACGCTGCGATCTATTGAGCATAGAGGATCTGATTCCTTTCTTTCCAGATTTTGTGGTAATCGATGATTTTAAAGAGGAGGTTTGCACAGTGCTGGAGAATCGTAGTTGGAATATTGATGTATTGAACAGGGAAATGGATAAATCCTCGCAAATGATTGCAAATATCATGACCGATATCGCGGCTTTGGATCATCGATACGCCATCGTCGTACCAGGAGAGAGATGTTATATCTGTAATTTGCCGTTGTTGAGTAGGCAATTCTTTGTGTTTCTATGCCAGCATGCGTTTCATAGCGATTGTCTAGAAGAGAAAGTTGTAGAGCAAGGGGTGTTAGGGAACGGTAAGAGGATTAAAGAGTTACAACTGAGTGTCAGTAAGGGATTAGGCAGGAGGGCGAAGAGGGATGTTGTCATTGTTGACTTGGATGGCTTGGTGGCTTCCGCTTGGTGAATTCTTTTATTTCTTGCTTTCCCATAAATACTGAAAGAGAGACCTGGCTAATATCTGATAGCATTCTATGCAGTGACTTCGCCGTTAAACAAATAGATGAGCCGTTTGTATTGGATTCAGATGACAGGAATGAGTGGGCTTTATAGTAATACAAATCGAGGCTGCTGAGCGCAGCATTATGGACTGGAGAGCCCAAGCTGGCATTGATGCCAGTTCGAAAATGACCGCTGCAGCTGATGAAGAGGCTGCGGTTATGCTGGCTATTGATAAGGAAGAGATGGAGGAGAAGCTGAAGAATCTGCCTACAGAGGCAAAGGTTTGTTAGCAAACATTCTAGTATCAGATTATAGGCTAACAAAATGTATAGAAACTGGCTGCCAAAGAAATGACAGCTGAAACGGAGCAAGGTCGCGCTATCAGCGAGACCTTCACCAAAAACATGAAGCCAGTTGTTGAGCGCTGGGAGCGGCTTATAATTGCCGCGGGTTCCGAGTTGGAACCTGACGTTTCGGAGGAGGAATTGGCTCGCTTTGCCCAGAGGGCAAGCAATCCCGAAGATGTTCGGGCGTATTTGGAGAAGTGGGGGGCCGAGGAGGTCAATCTTGAAGAAGGGCTGGGAGAGGAAGAGGAAGAGGAAGAGGATGACGATGATGACATTGAAGTTGTCATCAGTGAGGATGAGGAAGAGGAGGATGAAGATGAGGACGAGGAGATGGCAGATTTCATCGTTTGATGAATAGTTAGTAGTTAACTAACTACTATTAATTTTACTTGTTATTTTGCCTTTCCATTTAGAGCTACGGCTGTAAGCTTATGTGAGATCATCCCATTCAAAGTCAAGGTTCCAGCGAATTACTTTCTGGATAACAAGGTTTCAATATGCATTGCTATACATTGTTTCCTATAATGGTAAGCGTCTTACTTCCAAAACGCGAACCTAACGCGCGAGATTTCAAGAAAAATCGCAACTCCCGATTTCAAATCTATCTGCGTTACTGTTTACCGTTACCCCTGGGAAAGTACAGTCAGATCGAACTCTGGACATATTGAGCCTTGTCAAACGCGAACCTAACGCGTAGGATCCCCGAGTATAACGCAACACTCGAATTCAAGTCTACCCGCGTTACTGTTTGCCGTTACCCCTATTGAGATACTGTAAGACTGGTCTCTAAAGGGCCATGAGTCCCATCCCGTCAAGTTGTCCTATCCCATCTATTTTCTCATGGCCGTCGCATCCCTATTATAATACATTTTTTGAAATGCCAATCCAGTCAAATCTCAACTCTGTTTTGGTATCTAGCCAAGTTGGATCTCATGCAATGTCAAATCAATCGGAATCCGAATCTATATTGAGGTCCAGCCAGATTGAATCTGAACAATCAGATACTGGGTTTGATGAAGCTTTATCAATTGATATTATTAGCGTTCTTGAAAAGGATAATGATAATACTTATCTTGGTTTTTCGACAGTTTCCAATAAACGTTATGTTTTGTGGAACAGTACACAACATCTACAATGGATAACAATGTGGGCAGCGAAGCTTCAAGGAAAGCCAAATCTTAGCCAATTTCTCGATATTAAATGGGGAAAATCACGAGACTCAAAAACATGGGACGATTTCAGTCAAGCAATGGATATCCAAGACGGTCTTCCCAAAGCGATTTGTCGAACTTGTTGGAAAGCCTACAGTCATCCTGATATTCGAAACGGAGGAAGTAGTACAGGGACACTTAAACGACATTTAGCAATCTGCCCAGGATCAAAACAACACAAAATAACTGTAAGTCCGTTACCAATATCAAGGATCACATGTGTTAAAGTGATTTTTAGACCTCTGTTATATCTACTCCACGAATATCTGATAATAGAAACTGGCGAGAACAATTATGCGTTACTTTTATTTCAGCAAGTTTACCTTTTCGATTAGTTGAAAATCCCGAATTTCGAAGGCTTCTCCATATATTGCGACCCGATATTGTGATTCCTCATAGGACAGTTTTGCGTTCGGACCTAGATGATGAATATTCGAACGTTCTACAAAAGATGTTTAAAGATCTACCATCTAATGCCAAGGTATCGATTGCACTTGATGGTTGGCAGAGCCCATTTAGGAAATCTTTTCTTGCGATTACGGCTTATTATATCACTGCAAATTGGGAATGGAGAGAAGTCCTTATTGGTTTTGAACATATTAAGGACAACCATACTGGTGCTAAAATGGCAGAGACAGTTCATCGGATATTAAAACAGTTCTAATTAATCGATCGATTATATTGTATTACTACTGATAATGCCTCAAACAATGGCAAGATGCGAAAGGATCTCGAGGATATATTAGAAGATCGCCAGTGGAGTAGTGAAGGAACTAAGATTCCATGTATGGCTCATGTCGTCCAGTTGGTTGTCAAAGCAATGCTTGCTGCATTTGATATTCAACTAGATGAAAATATTGAGCAAGACGAGGACATTGAAAGAGATGAGGAACCTGCAATTCCCATAGAGAGCAATGATGGGACTGTGGCAAGTGCTATTAAAAAGGTTTGTATTAACATATTTTCCCAGTAACGGTCAACAGTAACGCTAACAATCCTCAATTTATTAGATCTGTACATTGAGCACTATTATAAGCAGATCAGGTATAAAAACAGATCTACTATTAACGAAACAATCGGAGATCGAACAGAAACGACTCCTACGACCTAAAATAGATTTTGATATTCGATGGAATTCGACATACGATATGATTCTTCGAGCAAAACGACTCCGTTATTCATTGAAAAGTTGGCTTGAGGAACAGATGGAAAAGGAACCCACGTTGGATCGTTTAATATTGACAAATACCGATTGGAAAAAACTGGATTATCTTATATTTTTGCTCCATCCTTTTGCACTTGTTACCACTGGAAGCAATACAGTCATCTGGCCAGGGTTTGCGGTAGAGATGATAACAGGAACGTAGGCAGCTGCAACTGAGAACTGACAAATGATTACTGACCTTCCCGTTAGCCTCAAGACTTACCATGCTTACTAGTACGTTCTGCCTTAAGGTTTTATTAGTTAGACTGAGGAATGGGACCCCAAGGCACGGGCCACTTGAACCAAACTGGACCGTGCATTCAAGTACGGGATATGCATTTTCTTTCACTTAACTAATCGTCGGGCCTCAGGCACGTGCATTGCCCGACTTTAGTCGCATGCGCTCCTAGTCGGTGGAAGCGAGTTTGGCAGCAAAGCGAGTTTGGCAGCGAGAGGGCTGTGGTAGCCTATTTTTTTTCTATGCGAAACGCACACAAATTGAATACTACCACTACAGCCTAAAATATCCGCTCCCATAAAGCTCTTCTGAATCTGATGAATCATATGATTCGCCTGAATTGCTTGAGCTGTATCCAATTTCTCCTTCCAAATCTAGTCGTATATAGCTCTCCACTGAGGCATCGCTTACCCCTTCTTCCTGCTCCTGCTCCTGTTGTAGCTCCTCCAGTGGCTCAGGCCTTGCAAAGCTGGTTCTAATTGATTGTTAAACAGGTGTTTGAGGTAGTTTGTAAAGTAAAGGCTCAGTTGAATCAACTGTAGATATAACTAAAGGTTTCTGATCAACTGGCTCCTTGCGCATCCTTATAGCAGAATCAAACAAAGAATCATCTAACTAGTCTCGCTCATTATCATGTATCTTCCGATGAAAGACAATATTGCATTTGACCCTCTTAACCATTCTACTCAGAACTCTACTCTCCGTCGCCGTAATATATTGCCTCGTCAGATAATGGAAAGTGGGGGTATCAGAAATCACAGTGAAGAAAACAACAACAATGATTCAGAGCCTACCGCTGCAAACAAACGGAGATCATTTCATTTTGGGCAAAGGGCCCATGAGAAACGGAAGGAAAGATTATACCAAATCTTGGAACCAGATCTCGATGCAAATGAATTAGAATCTTCTTCTATCCTCCTCTGCTGGGGTACAGAAAACGAGTGCCATATCATTCCTGTAAAGGTTAAAAATTCAGCTAATGATGTTGATATTTGGCAGGAAATCCGTCGTACCTGGTATGCATAGAGAGGGGAGTGGAAAAAGTCTCTACCGTTATTCAGTGTTAGAGAAGTAAATATTGTTAAAGTGAGCTATGTCAGAATCAGAGCAAGATCTGTTAGATATCCTAACTGACACCAAAAGATTTCGATCGCAGGACGGGAGCCAAACGGAGACCGAAAACCCAGAAATAGTGACAGATATATTGGAACCTATAACGATAACTTGGAATCCGAAATTAAACAACAGGAACAGATAATAGCTAATTATGAAGAGCAGGAGTATCCTTGTCCGTATAATCCATCCACAGGTATCGTAGAATGCAATGACAGCTGCATATCTTCAATTCTTGATGTACCGTGTCCCATGAGAAGATATTATAAGGCAGAAAGAAAGCTCAAAGAGCTCAAAATGCGACCGTTTCTGACTCTAGCATTCTCTAACCCGGATATTGGTGAGACAAATGCCTTACTTGGTAGAGAAGTAATCAATAGCAATATGTAAGCGTTTGGGCGAGCGTTATATGTACGGAGAGTGAATTGGAAGCTGACTACTGTGTTACAGGGAAATTCTATCGAAACTTGAAGTCTGGCACCGTCCAAAACTAGGGGAGCTTGAATTCTGCGGATTATTGATCAGGGAGGGCTGGAGGCTTGATCTGCAACACATCATTTTGCCCTCGATGGCAGGTTTCTTTTTCCTGATGGTGGTCGGTGCTAAACTGCTTTATGGCGATTGGGCCACGGCTTGGAATTTTGGCTGTTTTCTTATCTCATTGGCTACACTCTTGTGGATGTAGGCCAATTATGCAGTTGCTTAATATTACCCTGATATCGTGGTTCACTCGGGGCTGGACTCTTCAAGATCCCAGTGGATATTGTTTGGTTTAACGAAGATAAATGGTTGAGATACTGGAGACATATTCCTTCCCGTGGTGGCCATGTTTTTCAGATGACTTCTCCTGTGCGTCTCTACCTTGACGATTTTTACTTCCAGAGCTTTTCTTTCATGTATTGGTCATTGAATTATCAAAACTAGCAGATTTTGACGCTGTATTATTTTCTTACTGTGAGCCTATCACCCGACGTATGTCTCTTTGCCCAGCGTCCAGCTTCGCATAACCTGAATTCTCTGTTGCCATCAATATCTTCTGCACCTCATCCTGCGTAGGAAATGTTCTGGATCTTGGAAGTGCGCGGGGTANTAGATTGTGTGTGTGTGTGCATGGAACAGGCTCACAGGCTCTGAGAATCAAGTCGTGATATTTCTGAATATAGTTTACATCGATATCGCGGTCTCCGATACTACGGATGATTCTCCTCACGATCTTCCACGCATTCTCCTCGCTCGATTTTCTTCCTTTTTCGATTCTACCCTCCTGGAGTCTTGCCTTGAGGACTGGATGGGAGATAATCACGAAGTCGAGCTGGTCTCAGATTGCTTGCGGTGTCCCCGGTCCCCATAAGGACTTCAGGGTCGTCAGCATTGTCAACGATCATCAACCAGTGATTTGCACTGTCCGAGTCCAGTGTATCTTTAACAAGCCGTTTAATGTCTGCTTCAACATGAGCGGTAGAATGAATTCAACTCCAGCTGTTTTTCCAAGTCTTTGTCATTTTGACACATACGACTTTCGAAAAGTTGACCCATCCATAGCTTGGAGCACAATTGTTCACTACTTCATTCCCAGTTGTCTTATAACTTTTTATCAATTTGTATTTAAATTTGTGCTAGAGATAAACACAATTAACACAGCAGTGTACCTGGATCAAAACCGCGCATTAATATGAGGCTTGGGGAACTCTAATGATAATCCAGGATAGGGAACTCACGTTGCTCCTGCTATGATCATTTCCATAGTTCTCGCTCTGGTTAGGCTGGATAATGTAGAAACGAAAACGATAATAGCAATAACAATGATAACTAATCGAGATATCAGGCTACTTAGAGCATTGCATATAATCACAGGGGCTAATAGAAGAGCAATGACAAGGGATATTATCAGAGTGCGAGTTATCCGCGCTACCAATAAGCTGGAGAATATGTGTACGTTTGGATCTCTTGAAACATCATGGTAAGGCTGCTATTATCGCATTAGCCTAGGCACATAAGAGGTGCTCAAGGGCATTAGGCCCAACCTTATGGAAACGTTTATAGAGTAGAATCAGACCATCTTCCACCCAAGCTTCCAGTTGCGTCACAGCGCTATCGCCTGAGGAAGCTACACTGATAAGTTCATTACCAAGTGTTAGGTATGCTGTCTCCTCCCTGGCTAGACAGGCATTGCCGTCAACCCAGTTTTGTAAGCTAAGTGCATCCCGTCGTTTCGCGCACTCGAAGCTCAGCATTTGATGGTTTCTTACCACCAGTGCATCTGGGCTACTTAGTAGTTGTTTTCCTTAAAGGTCAAACAAATGGTGGCGAACCATATTCAGCTAGGGCAGTATCAATGTCGGAGAGAACAGAGCTTCGTTCACTATTGTGATCGTATCGGCTGCTCCCAAGGAATAAAATAGAACTCTCTTCTCGATCAATTCTCTCCAGCTGCTTTTCAAGTATGGATAGTCTATCCTGCTTGAGCAGGAGCATACGGGTGCGTAAGTTGGAAAAACGACGGCAGAGATGGAATGAGTCGTGTGCTGCGACAAGCGCCGAGAATCGAGGATACCCAAGGCGATAATCTTCAACTGAGAAGAGTTAGCGATATAGTCTCATAGATTGTTCCATACTTGAAAACAAGTCACACTTTTCATCGCATCCGTTTCGGAAGAGTTTCTTGTATTAATATATTTTGAGAGCCTTCTCCAAGGCAAAAGTATGGTTTGGATAGTATTTGTCCAAGTTGGAGTTTGAGTTGCGCCATCTGTAATCAACCCAAACATTACAACAATAATAGACTGAGAACTTCTTAGAGAAAAAAAAAAACGAACTGCTGTGCCGGTCAAAGTTTGATATCTGTTTCTGAAAGCTGTGACCTCGAAATTTCATACAATGCTGATGAACAACGTAGCTGTACGACAGTTTATCCGCGGAGGTGGAGATTATGTATTGCCGAAGACCCGGTGTTTTTCGCCAAAGTCTACGAGGCAGCCTGATTGTGTACAGTACTGCACCACAGCCACTGCCAAACTGAGAGGGCTGATTTCTCCCCGCGCAGTGCCTGACACATGCAACACCACACAAGGCTTGATGACGTGGCATGATGTTGTGGTATAGACTCTCTCCTTAGCCAGTTATTATTTTCTCTTAAGACCCCCAGCAGCCAATTTACTGTCATCAATAATACATAATATTCCAGAATTCTAAGTGATTGTAATCGAAATCACACTAAAAAATTAATCACACACAACCTTTCCACGCCAAGGAAATGGGACCTCTCAACGAGTACGTAAGCATTGCCGATCTACAGCTATAAGAGATGCACTGATATTTTAGTGAGCGCGGCCAAAGCCCAGAATTCTCTTTCTGTGATGATGACGGACGTGCCAAAATCGAAAAATATGAAACCGAAAGTATCCAACTTTGGATTTTAGTTGCTAGTTCTAACCGCCTCTGTAGTTAAGCAAGTTTCGACCTGGAGATAAAGTTTATTTTATTGTTCCCGGTACAAGCGAACGTGAAGGATTGTACATAGTATCATCTGTACCCCAGGTCGGAAAATATACGCTCTGCGATACACAACAAAGACCAATCAAGAATGGAGAAATAGTGGAAGAGAAATATTTACTGTTACATGATCCCCCTGGAAATGAGAATAACTGATTAGGCTTTTCAATTTACAATTCTTCAATAGTTCCTGTTAGGTGTGAGCACACGTGACTGCGCTCCTACCGCGCCCAAGCACGTATGAGCCTCAACGCCCAAAACCTACTTGTAACGCATTCTTAAACGTACTCAAAACTATGGCTCAAACTCCATAATATTACAGGCTGGCTCCTGTCCCTGAATACGATTGTCTATATATTTCGTACTGTAGCTGTAGTTTAGGATACTCAATTGACTCCATTCCTGTGATTCTATGCCTACTATAGCCTGAATCTCTGACAGTACCACTGTCAGACGTGAACAGGTGGTTGCGCTCAGACCTCCTAACCACCAGCATGCACGTGACTTCGAATATGATCGAAATACTTCGAACTCAAGACCATAGAAGTATCTAGAATACTGTTCGTACTATATATTATACCGTAGTTATCTTGTAGTTACAACAATTGACTTCAATTCACTTCTTCACAATCATCGGCCTTCAGTGCCAACATCTGACAGTTATGAGCCCGGTTGTCGCAATGGTAACACACCTCGCTTACCAGTTCCACTGACATCGACTGCTTCCTTACCACCCTATATTCACTATATATTACTGAAATCTGTCACTTTGAGCCAGCGTTTATCATCAGCAACCTGCGCTCATACAAACACATATCATATAGGTTAAAACCAGAGTCCGTTTGCCCACTACACACACGTTATATGGGTTGAAACCACAGTCCGTTTGCCCACTACACACACGTTATATGGGTTGAAACCACAGTCCGTTTGCCCACTACGCCTACACATATACAGACATACAGCTTCTAGTCCACTACCACCCGCTCCCTAGAACCTGAGGGGGGGTGTCAGACAATAATATATGGGGGTATAAGCAGTCCGGCATTAGAGGTTCCTCTTTTGTCGTCTGACAAAGAGTTATTAGCAACAGTATCTGAGAATTCAAAGAAGACTTGTACAGTAACTTAGATCAGCCTCGTAAATATTCTCTACTAATTAAAGGATATTGTAACAAGTAACGTTAAGAAGTGGAAACATGTAATGATCCATAGCTGAAACATGCGTTGTAATTTCCTCCAATTAAATTAGGTTAATACAGTGAAGAACGAAAAGGCATCAATTATTCGCCTGGTCTTACGTGTAAACACAGAAATATAATGTTTCATACACATATTCGTATCTTAAATCCGGATTACGTTCCTGAGCAACATCCTGTGCAACTTTTCTGCTCGCCTAATGTCTTTAACCTTTCAAGACTACATATGCTAAAAGCTTTCATATCGACTTCGAATCTTCCTGTATATCAAAGCCGATGCCAGTAGGACACATATAAGGTTCGATGGTAAATTTCATAATGCAATGCAGCCAGTATAGGAGGAATGATCATGAATCGGCTACCACAATTGTTCACAGGTAGGTAAATTCTTGCCTTCAAGCAGTATATTATGATTCTCCCCTTACATACGGTAATTCTCTCTTTTTCTGTACAGTAAAACAGACCATATTGCAACTACTATACTGTACAGTTTGTGAACCTCTGCTGAAAACGTGCATTATCCTAAATGTATTCAGTAGGATCTGTGCGCCGATATTAGCCGTTATGCATGCGGACAGGGGGGAAACTCAGTACGCGCACTCTCGCAATTGACACAGACAGGAAATGTGCTCCGCGCCAGTATTGGAGTGCCTTCATTGCATCAAACCACAAAATGGTTAACAACTACTAAGTGCGAAGATTTAATCCAGCGTTATATTCCATCATGTGGATCCAAGCTGTGCGGAGTTTTCTCTACACGAAACTGTACGCTTTGCCTCACCCTTTTACTCATCTGAATCTTGCCATCTTTGTTCAAGGTAACATTCTTCTAAATAACCTTCAAGACTATGGTTCGCCACATTTTCGTGGCCCTCACCTTGCTAGCTGCCGCTTTCGCACTTCCACATCCGGAAAATGCGATAATTGCAACGGAATTATCACACCCTGATATAAAGAGCGTGCCTTTATATGGACCTGACGGAGTACCTCATGAATATGACGTCAACCAAATTCTAACACCAGATTGTTGGCTAGAAGCAACTTTAGCAGCGATTGTAAGAGTCAACCCCAGTCAAATAACGCAAATGCTTCGTGACAACGGTGATGGTACCGTTAATGTATCTCTCTATGATCCATCCACTCTTTCTCCGGTCAACCCCGTCCCACGGGTAAAGAGGAAATATTTCGAACAAACGGTGGAAGACAATGACTCACAAACGGTCTGGGTCCAAGTCATCCAAGACGCGTTTAATTCTGTAGCCAATGGGGCCGTGTTCAACGGCGGGAACGCTACTTTGGCACTTACAGCAATATATGGGGAATTAGCTACAACTTCAACGTGCGACCTGTTACCATATCTTGCCTATAGCGCAACAACTTATCCTGTAATACTCGGTACGTGGGCGAATATAACAGGTCCTCTTGTAGAGAATCACTACTACACCGTCGATAATATTACCCAAGATGGGAACATCACTATGAGAAATCCGTGGGGCGTTGTGGATGTGGGGGCATGGGGAATCCAAACATCTAAAGAGGTGACGAATCTTGGCCATGGTGAATTTATCATAACGTTGGATGAAGCCCAAGCCCAGTGTCAGGACATCGAGCATTTGGTAGGCATGTAACTGGTACATTTTTTTGGATTGGATTTAGAAATCAAAGGCAGATAAATATGTACTGTATGGCTTCAGATAAAGACAAGGAATATCATGACATGGGATCTCAAAAAGCTCAGGTCATCCCATTTCCTGATATAGTTAGTTGAATTGACTCCGTTCATCCTTCTAGAAAATAGGCTTGGTGCAGACAAATTCAAGATTGAGATGACTTGGGTAACTTAAGTTACCGTAAAATATCTGTTATAACTTAAGGATGCTCCGAAATAAATTTAGACTGGTAAGTTAACTTATTGGGTCGAGCAATGAGAAGGCTACGGAAACGGAGTATTTTCAGACAAGAACTGGCATGGCTTGGCGGCGAGACCACCACTGCTTAATGACAGAGGAATCGAGGGCCGGAATGGCCTGATGTGTGTTGAATACTAGATATTGATAACTAACTTAATACATAGGTGATTCATTGCTACTCCCATATATTGCGCCGAGAATATAATTAAGATTAAGTCTACCAATAATAACTAGTTGTAAGGCCTGCTCGAGCATGTAAGAAACCCATTCACCTGAAGAGCAAAGCAATAGCCTTCTATCTCCTTGCACTTCTGTAATTGCTTTCCAATCCTTCACGGTCTACACCACTGGGGCCTTTGGGTTCCTCCATAGAGTTTGCGTTTCGGTCTCCGTCACCAATAATCAATTAATTGCGACCGTTATGGCCGACGAATAGGCACATCTGGATCCATGCTTTCCAATAATAATTCGTCTTGCTTGCATAATATGCGGTCAAATTTCCGTTCAGGATCATACTTTTGCAAGACTCGATGCACTTACCTCGGCCATACTATTACTCCCAACTCTTTGGTATTGGTGTTTGCGTCAGAAGTGTGGAAGTATTAGTAAGTAGAGGCGCAGCAGATTCTGCCGTATTCGTAGCTTGTAACAATTGCAGTTGCGGAAATGATGCTATGGCAGACCACTGGCGGACAGTAGTGGAATCTAGATTTCAGTTAATCACAGGTTATGACAAAACACATCATGAAACTCAACTGGTGGATGGAAGACAGGATAACGAATTTGCGTCTAGAGACCCGATGTCAAAGATTGTGTTAAGATTGAGATTAAGATCGATGGTATTGTTTCTTGCCTGATAGTTGCTCTCCCTATAAACGCAGCTGACGGTATGGATATATCCTATAAGGCCCAAGATTCCGTCAGGTTCACGGGTTCGCATCGGTTGACAGCTTCAACCGACGATAATAAACAACTCAGAAGTGCGAATTGTTGTTTAAAATTCATTTTAGATGCAGCTCACTATTTCAAATGGCAGGTGAGATGGGAAGCTCTATTAATACTAATACCATTATTAATGGCCGCCAAATCTAAACAGGTGCACAGGCTGGTTGAACAATTGTGATTTTTGGTGTGGAAGCATAAATTGGCGGGCTAGAAGCCATTTTTAATAAAACCGGCAAGTTTTTGAAGTTTATTGGTTCAATCTCGACTTTGAAAGCTATAGTCATCTGGTGGCATTCAACCCGGTTGGGGAGAACGGAGGAGTCGTGTCGATTCTTGACTTGCGAAACGGATGGCTATTGATTCTCCGGTGAAGAAGTTGATCAAAGGCGGCATTTTGGTTGAAGACAAGGCCGGGATCTAAGTGGAAATGTGATCAAGTAAGATGGAGTGCAGAGGTTCTTGGCTTTCAGGGAGAGCCAATTGGCTAATATGACAGTAATGTACAGTACCACTGTACGTACAAGGAAGCTTGTGCAGAATCTTTTCACGTCCATTTCTGAACTATATAGCAGGGATCAAGACTTGGAAGTGGAGTAATGGACCAAATAACAGGGATCAACTTCTGAAATTGGGTACAGATTCTTGTTGGTGATGAACCAAGGAGTCTCGCTGGACAAACGATCTGGTCCCGGCCTAGACAGTGTGTTGTTTGGGGACTGTGCCTCGCATCAGGGAACGAGGTGATGAAACATGGTCTCACGCGAGATAAGATAGCACGAGAAGAAGGCGTGATATGTTTCGAGATGGAGGCGGCCGGATTAATGGATAATTTTCGATGCCTGGTGATTCGAGGCATCTGTGATTATGTGGATTCGCATAAGAACAAACAGTGGCAGCCGTATGCGGCGGCCACAGCTGCGGCATTTGCTCGAGCGCTTCTCGGTTTCATTGATGAGCAGGACGTGATCGGAACACCTGGTGAGTAGCTCTGTTAAATGATCATCTGCCAGTGGCATGGATGGCCGTAATGTGACTGTATGGATTATAGCTAATTCGAAACTAGTAGCTCCACGACCTGCAGGCTCCAATGAAGCTGTTACAGAAGCTACCACAAACCACCAGAGCAATTCAAACACGGTAACATTTGGCAGTCACAATTCGGGGTTTCAAGCTGGTGTTGTTAATGGCGGAGCTCGTTTTCGACTCATTAGAAATTGTCGTGCTAGTTTATAAGGCATTTATTTCGAATATGTTGATTCAATAAGAAAATATTAATTGTACTAAGCTCTAGCTTCGGAAGATAGTAAGGTATGGAATGAAGTGCTACTGAGATCTGCTTGCACGTTTAAATTATACGACATAGAATAGGTGTGCTTAGTGTAGGAGGAGCCTTATACAACGACGCTGCACCTCTTCCCACCGCAAAATGCCTCATTGTGTGTGAATTCATTTATCCTGACTTCTTTCCAACGGGATATGCAAGACACGAGCAACAACACAGGCAAAGATGAATAGCACTAGCCTAAATGATCCGAACCTCCTATTAGAGCTAGATTATGAAACATCCGGAGACAGGAGTTCGTCGAACTCAGAATCGATTCTTTTTATTCACAGTTTAAATGCATCGGCCATGGAATAGATCTCCACCGTGCGTTATATTGAGCAAACGAAGAGGCCCTTCCATTTTCTTCTTCCGTCGCTTCAATCTAGTCAAATTTCTATCCTGTTGGCAGAGGTAAGATATTTCCCTCCAGGGACAAAGTAGTGGCAGAGAGAGAGATGCAATCTCTGTGGCTTTGGAAAAAGACAAGGAACTTCATGATAAAGCACTGCAAAAGTCCAGGTCATCCCATTTCAGGATACGTCTCTCCTTTTGTAGTCCGCTGCTCTACTGTTTCACCGTTTAGACCTTTTGAGTCAGCCCCATTTTCAAGCAATAACCTGACAACTCCCTCATGTCCTTCACGTGCAGCAAATGACAATGGTGTTTGACCAGTACAGTCTTGAGATTTTAGATCTGCACCATTTTCAAGCAGCAACCTAACAAGTCCTTCATGTCCTCTACATGCAGCATATAACAATGATGTTTCACCACACTGGTCTTGAGAGTTCGGATCAGCACCATTTTCAAGCAATAACCTAACAATTCCTTCATGTCCTCTATATGCAGCAAATGACAATGGTGTTTGACCAGTACAATCTCGAGATTCCAGCTCAGCATCTTTTTCAAGCAATAACCGAACAATTCCCTCGTGTCCTTCACCTGCAGCATGTAACAATGGTGTGTGACCAAACTGGTCTTGAGATTTCGGATCAGCACCTTTTTCAAGCAATGATCCGGTGACTATCTTGTGACCTCTACTTACAGCATATGATAGCAGCGTCCCGCCCTTACTGTCTTTCACATTGGTTGCAACAGGACCTGCATTTGCCCCGAGAAGAGCATCAACAACATTGTTAACTCCGAAGTATGCCGCTAAATGAAGCCCTGTCACTTGTCGTGGAATACCATTGGAGCATTCGAGGTATAGATTCTCGAGCCTTAAAGGTTGGCTGGCTACCTCAGCTTTCACATCACTCTTTAAAAACTGGAGAACTTCCAAGCACGTGGTGGATATTGCACGGGCATGGTGGCCCCAGTGGTTTGCAGCGTAGTCGTAGAATGGATATGACAGTAACAGCCACCGATACTCGCCAAATGTTTCACAAAACTCAGTTTCAAAGACGTCGAATGAGAGGTAAGTAGCACAGATTCTTGTAATCTCAGTTTCAGTATCCGGCAGCCATTCCTTTTCTCTCTGCTTCAGGTATTCCTGCGTGGTGTAGTGAACCAATCGAATAATATTACTCACCTCATCAATAGTGACTAGCCCTAAACATACTGACACCATATCCCTGATATGAGGAAGGTCCCCATGATCAAATTCTAGCTTTCCTGCCTTTGTTGCAAGGGCATGTTGAAGTTCTGATGTAGTAAGTGGCCTCTTCGCAAACGTGACCCAAGACAAGACTTTCATCGCAAGGTCTTTCAAGCCTTTCTTCTGATTGTTTATTTTCTTCATATTTTGTTCGTATGCATCTTCCAATATTTTTGCCTTTTGATCTTCACCTAATCCTTGCTCCTGTCTTCGGAAGAGTTCTAACATGCCTCGGATATCGTTTACGGTGAGTTTGTCGTCCAGCAAACCAAGATAGATTTGAGCCAAAAGGAACCTATAGAAGGTGAGCGAAGTGAATTTGCTTATCATCTTGAAGCAATGTCTTACATCCCACTGGCTGCCCCTGAGATTCCCGTTTTGATCTCATCTTGTAACTGTCGATGCTCTTGAACAAAATGCGGTAGCTGTCCTATATGATTATCTATGTATTTCTCTATATCTTCGTTGCTAGCTTGAATCTCTAGCGACACGTGGCTCTTGAACTGATCAACTATCTCGGGAATAAATCTGGAGGTTGCAAAGACATTAACTCGGTACCCTTCTTGAAGGTTGAAGAGCGCTGACAGAAGTCTCCACCGGCAGCTATCCAATACTTGGCACTCATCAAGTGCATCAATAACTATAATCACTTTTGAAAATGTTGCAGTTATAGACTGGATGGTTTTTAATATTTCATCAAGTGACGGTCGCGTGCGTTTAGTGCTATGGTAGCTGTAAAGGTCTCTTACGCTCCCTGGTAGGGAAGCCTGGCTGCCAACCAGCTGTTTCAGTAAGTTCGCTAGCAAGCTTTCAATCTTTTGCTCCTCCTGTCGTTGAAAATTGCAATAGATGTACGCGATTCCAACGGTAGAATCGTTCCGGAATCTATCGTGGATATCATTGATTACGATGGATGTGAGCATCGTCTTCCCTGCGCCAGGAATACCCGGACAAAATAAGATCTGTCCATTTGCGTTAAGCCATGTCTGGTACTCTGTGGTATCCAAAAGCCATTGGCCAGTGCCTTGTTGTCGTCGTCCAATATAGTCAGTCTGCTGAGGACTATAATCTACCGGTGTAAGCCAATTGAGGACCTTAGTCTCACCATCTATTCTCTGTCTAGCTCTGATCTGTGCAACATCTTCCCTAATAGGGATTATAGTTTCGACAACTACCTTACTATTAGTGGTTCGATACTATTTGTGAGTTTGAGCTTAGACAATTAATGGAGCGAGCAGTCTAATGAACTTACCTTCTTTCATCATTTGTGCCACAGCTTCCATGTTGTTAACATCCTGGGTCTGAACAACCCTTAGAAGGTCCTTCGCATAGGCCGCCGCGACTACCGCACCGTACGGCTGCCAGAGCTTGTTTTTATGATCATCAGAATAATCGCATATTCCCTGGATAACAACACACGGGAAGTTATCCATTAGGCCTGTAGCTTCCATCTCGAAACAACTGACTCCCCATGCATCCCGCAATTCATTCCGGCGGAGCGCAGATCTCATTACTGCATCCCCAGATGCTATCAGTCCGTAATGAATAACAGGATCGTCCGATTCTCTGTCAAGCCGACTCTCCACCTGTGTAGCATTGCATTCTGAGTAATCTTCTCTGCCAACATGATGACAATCTGCTTTAAATAGCTGATCTTGGTCCCTGCCTGGAAAGCAATACGACCTTAGGGCCTGCAGTTTCTTTGACTTTTCAGCTACTTCATGTATGTATTAAGTGATGCTACCTTCTCCAAAATCATGATCAGATTGTAGATTTTCAACCCCTTTCAATAAAATGATGGGAGGCTTGTTTAAGTGGGATTCAATGGAGAACTGCTCCTCGCCCTTCCATTTCCCCTTGCCATATTGCAGAACGCCGCCTTAAGAATACTAGTACAGTCAGTTCTATAACACTTGGTTGACATTTCATACAAAAAGGGGGTGATACTCACCGTGGCCACCCTTTGGGGTACTAACAACAACATCACCCAGGCGAATGTCGTTTAAGGGGTCCTTAGGATCAGGCTGCTTTGGTGCTCCTCCTCCGACACCAACCATTAACCCAAAACGGATGTTAGGGAATGTGCGAAGCAAATTGGTTGCTGTTTGAGCTGCAGCATTTGTTCCATAGGTACCCGATCCAGTGAATGTTATGACAATATTATGTTCCTTTATGCGACCAAGGAGATAGCTATTGTCGTCTCGCTTAGCAGAAGGAAGGCGCTCATGTTCTTCATCGAGTAAGGCATGTGCCGCGTTTAATTCGGATTTGAGAACGCAGATCCATCCTATCGTATAGGCATTTTGGTCTAATTTTCGTTTTTGACTGACTTTATGCTCCAACTTCCGCCTTTTATTGCTGTGCTGCGTTTCCTCCTCCCCATCCATGATGTATTATTTACTGATTTGTTTAGTCCCGAACGTGGCGGCTTACGCTTGTATATGGGCCGCTGATGGCGATCCAGCTGTTACAAACGTATCTTGAAGCAATTTATGTCAGGGAAGGTGGAGGTCGATGGGTTCTAACTTCCGCAACGCCGATTCGATTCTTCGATGGCAATGAAGCTAGATCTTGTTTGAAAGCTTTTAGGGGTGTTTGAGTGGAAAGTGTTGTGTACGATATTGCAAGGCTCTGGGGAAGAGAAGAAATAAGGCTGCGACGTGCAGCCAACCACGTGCAGGGGCGTAGCATGAAAGGTTACCATAATTACGCTTGTGCAAGGAGATAAGCAGTCCTTATCGTGGGTGCTTTGAAGGATGTTCTGGACTAAGCACCTTCTCATATTGCGCTAGCGTCTTGACTGTTTCTTGTGGTATAAAATAGTTAGATGCATAATCAGGCTCAAAATTAGCCATACTTCTTATAAATTGCCGTGGCAGGTCTGTCAGATAACAGCTAGTTATTTGATTACTGTTCCAGCGCCCTCCTCGACGGATTTGAGCCTCAGAAACGTTATTTACCTTATGACAATAATGTCTCAGAGACGGATATCATTTTCTTTGCTCTAAACTCTGCCCTCCAACCCTAACCATAAGACCGAATTTGATTGGGAAACTGCGTCGCATATCCTTTGTAACAATTGCAGTTGGACCATTTCCCATAAAGCTAGCTGGAAGACATGTAATAACAAATTGTGAACCCCAATTCTGCTCAGTGTGTATTCGTTGTCATCGCCATCTCCTTTCTTCAATTTAGGATGGGTTTCATCCAGCATGGCTACCACAGCAGCCTTCTCAGTTGTTAAAGCTCATATGACTCCGAACTGTTAATCGTCGTGTGTTCGGATAAGGTGTGCCATCGTAGCGTCGATAAGTTGTTCATGAAATCGCAGTATACGAAGTCGTTTTAACTGTAGCAGTTTCGCAGCAGCCATTCCGACCTGGGTCCAACATTATGCAAGGAGAGTCTCCAACAGATCATAGTGCGACAAGGCTGAGGTACTGGATGCGGACTAGGGTGTTGCGATGGGCAAGAATGATTTTCAACGTGAAAATTGTATGCCAAGTTAGAATTGTTCGTGAAGTGAGAATGGTTTACGAAGTTTACAATGTCGAGTTTCCTGAACTCATCATGAGGTATTCCCGCATACGGATCATTGGGGTTTTTCTGTGCGTTGATTCCAGTCTGGAGAAAGTTGTTGGCGGTGTGAAAATCCGATGGATTCTTTGGAAACCTAGTAGTGATACCAGTAAGCATGTTAGTATTTATGCGATTATAGACCTGCGAAGCATCGAAGTTGATCTTGTCTCCTTCGTAGCCAACATATATTGCTATGACTCCTGCTGCGAAAGGAGTCGCCATGCTTGTTCCGTTGGCTTCACGATATGAATTATCACTATCAGCCCAGGTGGAAGGTATCTGAACACTAGGAGCAATTACACCAACAGCTTTGCCATAATTTGAGTGTAGCCATTTCTTGTATTCTCGATCAGCTGCAGCAACGCAAAGAGTGGAAGGGTATCTATATCTATTCAGAAAGATTCCCTTGGTCTGGCATGAGTGCCGCATTCGGTATGAGATATGAGGCTGGGATGCTTGATCTGGGCGCCAAGAAAGCAGACGTTATTTTCAAGAACAGCAGAACTTTCAAAAGTTCCATTGGGAGTGAATAAGAAATAGCAGTTGCTAAGATGAAGAATTTAGAGAAAAGAAATAAATGGTACTCAAAGTCGACGAGCAGGCTTTTCATTCCCTCCTATTGCAAAAAAAGAACTGGGTTTTAATCCCTCTAATCGGCTAGTTCTAGCCAACCTGCCTGGCAGCAGCCCTTTTCTGCTTGCAAGAAGTTGCCATGTAGTTGCAAACTTTAAACATCATCGGCCAAGATACTGTAACACGAATGCTCATCATTTCACCAAGAATTTGCATTTTGGTCGTCATGTTCTGGAGACAAAAACTCTTAACACTAGCCTTACTTGGAACTCTGCTTGCTATCAGCTGGAAATATTTCACGCTGAAGCCTGTCCAATACGAAGCGTTATTTCCCAACAGTAAGCTCTCATGCGAACAAGTCATTGCCCAGGGATATATTGTCTATCTTGCGCTGAGTTACACACTTGAACAACACTCTATGACTATCCACCGGGATATCACACCTCACGTTGAGCGTATCCTCAACTTTCACGAGGACAAAGTTGTTTATGTTGGGCAGGCAATCGACGACGATCTTTTAACTGCTATTCAAGCAGATCCAAATGTCGAATCAGTCTACCATAGCCCAAAGATTTTCACTGATGGGGGCAACGGTGGACGGAGAAATACTTTTTCTTAAGGTAAGGTTGAGAATCTATTAAGATTGTTACTTTAGGAAATCCTTTTGATGCTAATAAAATAAAGACTACCAATTAGCACTTAAGAGTAATTGGCCTTATAATATGTTATGATTTTGAAATGACCAATCAGTGATTAAATAGGTTTAATCTAATTATAAGGCAATGTTGTCTTAAGTACTAGGGTTGGAAAAGTCCAAATCACTGTATAGAAGACTTTGCTTTACTGTATAAAATCCTTAGATGGTTCCTTTTAATTACTCAAAGAGTTTATTTAACCTCTTGAACATTTTTAACTATATAATATTGTGTAGTTTAATTTGATTGTTATATTTAACATCTTGTAATATTTTCCTTGTTTTATTATATATATATGCTTTCCCCTCTTCTGGTCATTGCTTGCAGTAGCGACAGCCCACAGATCATATCCGTTGTTGTACCCCTTTACTTGTTAGAGTATGAAAGTGAGTATTTCCAAGAAAATATATTGTTTTTTCCTTCTTCCAATATTAATATATTGGTTTTTGTGTAATAATCAGTTATCTACAACGTCACTAGTAGTGCCTCAAGAGCAGTTGAGATCCCCTTTGTTCTACAAGGCTAAGCTCCATCTGCCGGTGAAACTCTCAACCGTGGCACACAGAACTACTTGAAGCCGGCAGTTGTGGTTTTCACAAGAGCTCTTTATGGTGATGCTGAAATTAAGGAGATGTAAGAGGCTTGTAAGGGGGAAAGTATAATGCTGTGGTTAAGGATGGATATAAGCGTATCAAGACTGTTACTGGGGCTAGGGTATGGGGAGTATATTGTAAAGAGGGTTAAAGCATGTATAAAGAGGATTAAGGTAGAGGGGAAACTAGGAGAAGATGAAGTCTGGTTTTACTAATACAATAAGTGAAAAGTTTGCTATACTATAGTCTTACTTAACAATCTCTAAGCTTGAATCATGGTTAAATCTAAGATGGTGAAGATTTTAGTAAGGATGGATAATATAAAACTTCAATAATAATAACTGTGTTATCTTGTTATGATTTTTTTTAAGTAATATAAAGAGTTGTGTTATAAGGTTAAGGGATTAGTTTATATTATATTTCTAGTTATAACTACTATATATATTAAAGTAGTAGTTCAAAGGCTTAATGCAATAACATTACATGAACTCCTTTATGCTTATATCTTTATTTTATAATCTCTTCTAAGCTTATTATTCTGTCTTTAAGATATACTTAATTGTATGATTAGTATACAAAGACAAATTATTATTGATTATGACTTATCCATAGTATTCTAATAATTAAAGGATAAATAATTATAATCAGTTAAGTCTAAACTTATACTTTTCTATATCTTTACCTTGAAGATGAAGTTCAACAAAGACAACATGTAGTATACTTTGTAAGTTGTTTAACAAAAACCTTTTATAACCCTTTGTCAAAGACTTTCTCATAATCTATATCTTATACAATAAGTGTTAAGTTAATATGCTAATCAGAGTATGACTTCTCTTAGAGTATAGTAGTAATATAAGGGAAGTAAGGTGTAAAGGGAACAAGAGCTTAATTGACTTAACTAAGTTAACTCTAGAATTACATTACTTGACCTCCTGGTTACGCGTTATATAGATCACGTGATCACGTGATCTAGGAACATAAGGTCACAGGATTTCCCCTACACCTTATTTTCTCAACATATTATTACTTAATTCTTAAATTCAAATTAATTAAGTTATATTCTTAATATTAACATTAGTTAACTAAACATTAAAATAATTAATGTATAAAACACTTAAAATTTATACATTAAGTATATTAAATCTTTATAAGAATTCAATTTAATTATAAATAATTAAATTCAAAGAAATACTTCTATAAGCTGAATAAGTTATAAAAGCTTTAAAGGTTATATAATTATATGTTGATTTAAGAACTTTTAAAGATTAAGAATTAGAAATTACATCTTTAAATATAACTATTCTCATTTAACAATTATACTTTTTAAATCTTAAATTATTATATTGTCTAGTAAAATGTATAAAAGACCTTTTACCCTTAGAATCATAATTATTAACATGATTATAGTAATATAATATTCAATCTAGTTTTAAAATGCAAATAAAGAGAGTATATCCATTCTTATAAGTATACTTTTGAATAATAGCTTTTAAAGTAGTAATATCAGTATAAACAGCTTGACTACATGAAGAAAATGCTTTAGTAATCATGATAATTGAAATAACGTAAATAGTAGTAGAGGTAATAATAAAGATAGTAGTNAAAAGTGGTAGTAAAGGTGATAAAAATGGAAATTGTGCAAATTATGCGAAATATGCAATTTATTATAAGATTAAGTGATTCTTTACTAATTTAAGTATAAGTGTATAGTTTGTAGATGTCCAGTATTATTGTGTATAAATATAAGGATGTACTAAGTGTGTAAATTTAACTTAAACTTATTTTTTTATCCTTTAATTTGAAATGTATTATTATTGTTATTTTCTGATTATAAGGTATATATAGACTGGCCGGACCGTTGCATTGGACCGTNGTCTGGACCAGACCATGAGGTTTTTACGGACTGTTTCAGACCGTGGTCTGAGCAATTTAAATTGTGGGGACCGTTTTCAGACCGTAGACCGTACGGTCCAGACCGTGAGGACTACAGTCTGAAGTCAAAAATTTGAGACCGGACCATACGGTCTACGGTCTGAAACCAAATAAATATGGGGACTGTTTTGAGACTGTARACCGTACAGTCTCAGCTAAATTTTAAATTAAAATAATAAATATAATTATTTATTAAATTTAATTTATATTACTGTTACTGTAAAATGTTACTGTTTTTATTTAATAAATAATTTATTAATAAATAATTATATTTATTATTGTCAGTTCACCTGTAACACGAAGTACAGTATACAATTATACGTAATATACTCATTATGCTATTCCATAGTTGTTATACAATTAAAGGTAAGAAGGCAAAGTTGTAAGAGCTTCGCTCATTCCCACTACCTAATCAGGACTAGCTTACAAGGGCATGTGAATATCATGTGTACATAACTACTATTCTACTAACATTAGAGTTACTCTAAAAATGGCCGTACACTGTAACTCCCAAAACGCTCAAATCCATAGAGTTTTCCTAATCACATGCTAATTACCTAATTAAGAATAACTCCAAATCCCTTCTTTGTAAGATCTTCTGTTCCACTACCTACACTGTTATGTTCTACTTATTCTACCACTTCCAATTGCACTTTATTAGTATCCAACAGTTGTTTCAGAGTGTTTGATAACTTTCCTTTGGTCATGAAATCAGCTGGATTTGTAATTCCTTCAATCTATTATACTTTAGTAATTTAACATTGTTTGTACACTTGGCAAAGGCGCATTATATCAATCATAAACTGCTTTTCCTGTGTAATTCCTAACTTGACAAGGCAATTATACAATAACCTTGAATCTGTACATATAACTAGTAAGAAGTCGATTTTGAGGATTCCTTTAATAGTTAACTTGATCATAACCCCTATATCAAATCCATAAGCTATTCTATATAGTTCTAAGGCTAAAATGTTATGTATAACCCTTTTGTACTTGATTAACATCCAGTAAAACATATTCATGTTTCCTTTACAGTTTGTAAGTATTATAATATAGCTAATTTATAACAATAAGTCTTTATTATTTACAAATGAAGCGTTTATAAAGATTAATAGTTGTAATGTCTTCTTATCAAGCTTGACAAATTGTATTCCCCTAATAACATTCTGAATTTGCTATTATAAGTATTTATTCAGTGATTTCATATCTTCTTAACTAAGATTAATAGCTTAAGCAATTACTGATAAGTTGTATAATGCTTTCAGTTGACAAACTGAAGTTATATATACTCTTCAAGTATATTGTACAATATATTACTTCTTAGTAATAAGGTTTTAACATACAATTCCTTATAAGCTTGTTATAGTAGTTGATTTCCTGGTTATAAGTTGTAGATTAACATATTAACATTCTTGAATAAGTGAAATTCCAATATTATTCAATTATATAATACCCTTATTAAACTTAATTCCCTTGTTAATAATTAATGTTTTACATTCTTTTACTAAGAAATTAGCCTTTTTCAACTATTCTTACTTAAGTTTAACAAATTGAACATCTTTGACAAATAAGGTATTATTAGTTTAAAGCCTTACAATATCAAAAGGTTTAGTATTATATAATAAGCAAAAGTTATATGTTAACAGTTTTATAATAAGCACTTTGACATAATAAGAATAAKAAKAAGAATAAGAATAATTCAGGTATTAAAAAGCATAAAANGACAAACTTCAAGCTTAGATGTAAGTTATAAAAAGTCTAAATCTAAAGCTCGATCTAATTCTACTTCAAGTTCAGTTATAAGCTCTGAATTAAATATTCCTTTATTAACTAATTCATTAATATTACCTGAAAGAATAATAAATCGACGTTTATTAGAGCCTTCAAGCTTAATAAGCTCAAATATTGTTGATTTAACTCAAGATAATACACAAAATACGCAAAATACGCAAAATTACAAGTATAATAATAATAAATCCTTGTTAGCTTATTTACAGGATTTTTTTCAGGATTCTACAGCTCAGTTTAAGTCTGTAGAACAAGAATTAGCCTTAGAAGCAATTATTATTAATAAATACCCATTTATTACTTATATTAATGGTACTAGTAGTGGAAAATCCTTATTATTCTTACTACTAAGTTTTATAAATCAAAATAATCATATTTATTTTGTCTGTAGTCCACGAGTAAGCTTAAAAGAGGATTTATTACGTAGATCTCTTGAATTAGGCTTAAAATCAACCATTTATGATCCTGAAAATATAGAATCTAATTTTATTCAAAATCTAGTTTTTCTTAGCTATGAAGATCTGTTGAATATTAGATTTACCACATATTTAACGAATTTACAAGCTAGTAATAAAGCTTATACTATATATTTGGATGAAGTTCATTTATTATTACTTGAAAAAGAATTCAGGCCTATGTTCAAGTATATTAATACAATTGTTAAATATATAACCCAAATTGTATTTTTAAGTGCTACTTTACCTAATTCCTTATTAGAATTATTAGAGAATTACTTTAAAATATCTTATAATCAGGTAATTCGAGGTTCAACTACACGAAATAATATTTCTTACAATATTATTGATAAATCTACTTACAATAATAAATCTGAAATCGATATTATCACAGATTTATTAAATACAAAGATTTATCCTAATTTAAAATCAGGAGAGAAGGTAATTATATTCACTTCTACATATAATAGTGTAGATTATTTAAGTAAATACTTAAAAATCCCTGGTTATTACAGTATTAAAGATAAAGATGATAAATCTGATATTTTAAAGGATTTTACAGAGAATCTAAATACTAGAGCTTTAATTGGTACTTCAGCCTTAGAAGTAGGCTTGGATATATCTCATATTCGATTCTCAATTCACTTATACAAGATTAAAGGCTTAATAAGCTTAGATCAAGGAATTGGTCGAATTGGAAGAGATGGTAAACCAAGTATTAGTTATATTATTACTAATTCTATGGTTAATAATAAGGCTTTTAAGCCAGAATTATTAAATTTACCTGTAAATACCATCGAAGATTTTCAGAAATTCGATTACAACAAGTTATTAGAGTTTTTAACTACTAAATCTTGTTATAGAACTATTTTAGAAAATTATTTTAATAATAAGACCTTGAATAATTGTACAGAACCATTAATTAAATGTGGTTATTGTCAGAATAATAATCTAATTCTGAAATTAAGCCAGGATCTTAATTTACAAGAAGAAATTCGAGTTAGCCAGAATTTTCAGGTTATAATTGATAAATTGGAGATCTTCTGTAATTTATGCTTATTTTGCTTATTTACCAGAGATCTGGAATCTAGCATTGGTCATAATTTGTATAATTGTCCAGATAAATCGGATTTTTCGGATTTATATGCTTATTTTAAGAAGAACAAGGAATATATTCGTAAAAACCAGCTTTTTCAAGAAGGAAGCTGTTGTTTTCAGTGTTATCTACCTTCTAAGATCTGTAGCAATCGAGATATTCACTTGATTTCGTGTAAATATCAGGATATATTGCTTGAATCTTGTTTATTAGCTCGAATTTTAGTTATACACGATAAATTAAGCTTAAAATACTTACAAAAGGTTAACATACAAGTATTAGAAGATGAAGAAGCTTTTTGTCGATTTATAAGTACGAAAATTGCTTATAATAATACAGATAGCATTAAAGCTTTAGAAATATTCATAGAGATTGATTTACATGTCTTAGATAAATTAAATTTAAATATTTAACATGTTTAAATAGAATATTTCGACGAATACATAATATTATATAATAATATGTATATTACTGAAATCAGAAAATTTTTACTTTATCCATTTTGCTCTTTTCTTTTTTTTTTAATTCCTAATCTTCATAGTTATAGCTTAATAAGAGATAAATTTTCTTCTTGAATTTTACTTGAAATTTAAATTTTGTATTTAATTATAATTATCTAATATATAATATTATATAATCAAAAACATATTATTTAAATCAGAAGCATTTACTTTATCTAACTTACATAATATTATCTTACAAAATTTCGATTTTCATGGTTATAATCAAGTATAATATGATTTTCGTAGATTTGAACATGTAAGCCTGATATTTTAGGCACAAAAGCTGATCATTACCCGATTTGGCTAGGGTGAGGCCAAAAACCAGCCAAAGTTGAGGCCAAAAACCAGCAGACTGATAACTTTTGGATTTTACAAGCTACAAACTTTGTAATCGAATACATTTATCACCATCGATCGTACAAATACGAAATCGACATCATGCGAAAGCCGATTTCTGGCTCTACACGTGCACGTAATCTTTATTAGATTTGGATGCGAATTGATGGTGCAAATTCACTTGGAAGGCTCGAAATCGGCTCGTTTACACTTCGCACTCGAATAGCTCGACCAGTCGACGTCGCACGACCGCGTAAACTGGATCCCGCGATAAGCCGGCCAATTCTCCACCGACGCGACACCAGCCATCCTGCAGCAGCTCCCGTCGCGGTCGAGCTGTCCGTCCTGGCAATCGGGGCCTTCCCAGAAGGCCGGCCGAATCGGGTTTGGCGGGTGAGGCCAAAAACCAGCGCACGGGCCGCGTGAGGCCAAAGACCGGCGGATGGGCCGTTAGTATTATTTCATTTTTTATTATTATTATAAGTTATAATAATTATAACCTTGTTTATAATTTCTTTTTGTAAGATTATTAACTAAAGAGTATTCTAAGATAACTTTTGATTAATTATAATTTATATAAAGTACTTATTCTTATAATAAACTATATAATAATAATATATTAACAACTACTTTAGTATTATTAAGTACTTCATTAATATTAATGTATTCTTGTAAGAGTAAAATTTAATAGCCTTTTTTAAAGTTTTAACATAGAACTTGTTAAGGATATTTATATGTTATTATATTATTTTCTGATTAGAGGAATAGTTATTATATAATATATATACTTCTTAAAAGATAACTTTTATAATTATAAGGATTTTTACAAGAGTAGTATTTTTAATATTTATATTTTTGTTAATTTTCTTGAGTAGTACTTTATACAAAGTTTAAATTTCTTTATCCTTTAAAAGTATAAGGTATTATATAAACTTAATAATGTTAAATTATAAGATTTTTTTTAACTTAGTATTAAAGTTTTAAACTATGTTAATTTGCTTTTTTNAAGTTATTCTTAGTAATTTTAAAATTTTTCTTCAACTTTTAGAATAGTTTTTTTTTCTAACTAGCTTAATGATCAAAGCTCTTCAATAATCAACCTTTTGTTAACTAGCTTTTTTTAATAAGTTTACAACTATGAAATAATTAATTAACTTGTATACAATAAAGTATATTTATAATGTATTCTCTTTTTAAAATAATATAAGTTTATACTTTGTTAACTTGATCTAATAAACAAACAATATATACTTTTTCATGTTTTAAAGTTATTAAGTATTATAAAGATAATAGTTTTAATCTTAGTCTTAGTCTTAGAAGTAGTAAAAGCTTTAATAAGATATAAGATTTTTGATTAATAAACATTTATCTTCAAGTTATAACTTTTAATGTTAAAGCTTGTTTACAAACTAAAGTTTATAATAGCTTAACAGTTTTAATGCTTTCTAGAACATTTCCTTAATAAGGTAATATAATAATTTGTACAAATAACATTTTTAATTAGAGTAACTTAAGACAATGTAAAAGTTATAAGCTAAGTATATTATCACTTAATAAGTTGTATTATGCTTAAACATTACTTATTACCTTTTTGTTGTTTTAATATTTAAGAGAAATAAGAGAAGAGTAAGAAAAGATAAGAAAAGCTTAAATCTTAAAAGAGATTAAAAAGTAAGGATTCTTATTTTTTTTCAAGATTTAAGAGTTAACTAATTTTTTAGTTTTTATCTTTTAAAAGCTTGTTAAAAATATAATTAAACTTAAATATTATTATAATATTTTTAAGTTATTATCAAGTTAATTTATATACTTTTACCTTTTAACTTTTACTAGATTTAAACTTGCTTTTCTTTATTACTTTTTTTATCTTTTNATAAGATTTAAGCTTTTATCCAATTATATTCTTTTTTCTTACAAGACTTCAAACTTTTTTACTTTATAATATTTAAGGTTAAACTTTAAAGTATTTAATTTTTTTTTTTTACTTAGAAAAAANGTTTTAGAATAAACAATTATTATATTAATTTTTTTTTTTAGTTTAAGATAACTGAATAAAGTATTAAGAGGAAATATGTTCTTTTATTTTTTTTGTATATTATTATATATTAAAATATATTTCATTAAAATTATGTTATAATACTTGTTTAACAGAATTAATCAAAGTTTAAAAAGGTATAATGTTTGATTATATTAATATAATTAACTTAAGTTTCCTTAACCTTTATACTGTTTAATTCAATTAAACTCTTAACATTTATACCTTTTACTTTTAATCAAGTATACTTTAGCTTTTGATTACTTTTATACTGGCTAACCTTAATAATACTTATAATATTATAATAAAAGTTAAGGAAAGTTTTTATAATATAAAGTAAAGAGGATAATATAAATGTTTAACTTTATATGAATATATAATTATAAAAGTTATCTTATATTTATTACTATTTAAAGTGTTAAATATATATAAACTTAAAGACTGTTAATAACCTGAAGATCTAAGTAATTAATCTTTATCCGTTTAAAAACTAATCCTCTAATTATATTTTGATTAATCTTAGCTTATTCAGAGTATTATACCCTTTTTATTTATTCAAGAGTATAAGGTTTATTCTAAACATTTATAATAACTATTCTTATTAACATTTAAACTTGTTCAATTATACTTATATTTAATGAATTCTCAAGATTCTTACTTAAGTAATAAAAAGGTATATTAATTAATATATAAAGATATATTATCTTGTTTAAAGATAAAAGGAAGTAAATGTAATATATGTTATGGATTTAACCTAACAAGTTGATTAGTATAAGCCTAAGGCTTAATATATAACAAAGTGTATATAAAGAACTTAACGATCATATAACATAATTAAGACTTAAAGGACTTAAGGGGTTTAAAGGGTTTATAAACTTGTAAGACTTAAGAAGTTTAAGAGGTTTAATTGTATTTTATTATCTATATAAGTATATTATAAGAATATAAGAGTAAACTCTTTATGTTCAACTTAAATATATTATTAAATCTTACTTTTAACTTAATTACTTGCTTAAGTGTCTCTTGTTTCCATTGTTCTTGAACATTTACCTTACTCTTATTATTCAATAACTTAGATAACATAATTTTATAACATTTTAAACATTACTTATCTTGATAAATTAAGATTTAGAAACAAATATACTAATAGATAACAATAATAATAAATAATAACTTGAAGAAAGTTTTAAAGAAGACTTTGAAGAAGAATCTGAAGAGGAATCTGAAGAAGGATCTAAAGAAAGTTCAGAAGATAGTTTTGAAGAAGATTAAGGTGAAAACCAGATTATTAAGGAAATTAACATCTAAGAAGGAATGTTAAAGGAAGTTATTATATTATTAAAATAACTTATTAAGTTAACAAAAGGATTAACTGTTAAAGAATCATTAAAAGTTATAAGAAAGAAATTAACACTTTTATTACTTAAACTTAACTCAAAACCAATTCTAGTATTAAAAGTTCTAAGTTCAAACCTTGATCTAGATTTTGAACTAGAGAATAACATTGAACAAATCCTAATGATAACCTTTAAAGAAGTCAAGATCATTAGATTAAACTTATTCTATGAGGATAGAAAAGAACTAAAAGTATATCTTGTACAAATAAGAACTTATTTAATACTAAACAATTAGTTATTGTTTGAAGATATACATAAGGTCTTGTAGACATTAACATACTTAAGAGGAATAGTTGAAACTTAATTTTAACCCTTTAAGGATAAATAGTTTATAATAAACAGAGAAATAAAAAANGTAAGAAGTAATTAATATTATTATAAGTTAAGTTAATTATACAAGAGAACTTAAATGCTTATATAAAGATATCAATGAAAAAAAGAATATTAAGAGATAATTAGCTTATCTTAGACAAATTAAGAGTTTTAATGAATATGTAATACTTTATTATTAATATGTAATATTAGTCAACTAAGGAGAAAAAGTATGTATACATTAATATAAGATTAGTTTAAAGGATTTTATCAAGGAAGAATTATATTAATAACTTATGGTTATTATATTTAATGCTTTTGTTGATTTATTTATTAAGATCAAGAATAAGCAGTATAAGATGAGCTTGGATAAAAAAAGGTAAATTATACTTCAACAAGAGAAAGATTAACAAAAAGAAGGATTGTGAAGACTTTATAAAGTTAAATGTTATGAAGAAAGGAAAAACCTTTAAARGAAAAGGAAAGAAGTACTTCAAAGGAAAAGAGAAAAAAGGAAATTCTTTTAGAATTTCCCTTGAAGAACTTGACAAAAGAAGGAAAAACAAGTTATATTTCAAGTACAGACTTCTTAAATATATAACAAATACTTATAAGAAAGATAATAAGTTGAGTATAATAGTTAAAGTAAGAGTTATAAGAATTCTGAGAATTATAGATATCCTGTTAGAATTATCTAAAGAAGAAAACTCTGAAGACAAGGAAGAAAATTCATCAAGAGAAGAAGGTTGTTAAGACTTGATGACTATATTATATCATATTATCAAAACTAATGTAGACAAGATAATTATAATAAGAATCCTTAAAACAAATTCTGTACTTATGGAAAGAACTTAACATAAGAGACAATCTCAAGATAATGATTAAATCAGAGATTAAAGCAAATGGAGATCAATTCTAAGAGTTAATAGAATTTAGATGATTATACTGTTGGACTTTGATATCATACTTATAAAACAATATCTTGTTTTGAGAAAACTATTAATCTTAAAATATTATCTTACAATTAGCATAAGAGGACTAAGAGGATAGAAGATCCTAGACAGAAACCAGCTTTTCAAAATTGTATAATAAGAAGAAACAATTGTTAAGGTATATGAACTTGATATTAGAAATCTTACTCTAGTTTATAAGATTAACTTCCAAAGTATCATTATAAAGAAGAGATTATATAAGCTCCTCTTGCTAATAAAAAGAACTTGGATTTAGGATGACTTTGACTAAATGCTTGAAGAAGCTTAGATAATAATTGAAGAAGGGTTAAGTTATGTTGTATAAGGACAATACAATATACAATATGAAAGACTTTTAATAATAACTTACTGATAAGACTAACTAGAAGTTAAAACTTAATATAAAGAAATCTAAGGATTAGGAAAATCAATAGAATAATTGCCTGAAACTGAACAGTATTATGCTTAACAAGAATAAAGGGAATTAGTAAAGATTGTTATTGAACTAGCTAACTAGGACATAGAAGTGTTATTTACAATTAACAAACTAAAGGAAGAATCATTACCTTTAGAACTACTTGTTATATTACTAAGAGAAGATGAACTATTACAAAGAATTGATGAACAGTTCAACTAAGAAGTAATAATATACTCTTTGAATTCTATAAAAAGAATTCTTATAATAAGTGATGTTTTAATCATTAAGATAAGAGAATGCCTTAGAAATAAAATGGTAAGATAAGTACAAGATATATAAGTATTCATGAACAATAAAAGCTTAAATAGATTTAGACTAAGAAATCTAATTAAAAGAAGAATAATACTCTTTAAGGAATTAGAAGAAAATGTTAAAGATCTAAAGATCAACAACAATATATCAATTGACAATGTTGAAAATGTTAATCTTTACTTTATAAACAGTAGAAGTTTATTATACATAGATATAAAACTATGTAAAAAGTCAGTAAAAGCCTTGATTAATTCAAGAGTTAAAAGGAACTTTATCAGTGAACAAGTTGTAAAACAACTTAGACTTAACATAAGAGTTAAAGATGACAATTACTTGATATTATTAATGAATAATACTAAGGTTTAAAAGTATGTTAATGTTTAAACTTAGAACTTAGATATAAGATATAATAAAAGCTATTAAGAAAGGATATCTTTTAATGTTACAAGGTTAAGAATATATCAGGTTATATTAAGGATTGAATAGATGAAGAAGTATAACTTAATAATTAATTGGAGAATAAGTATAATTACTTTTCTAGAAGAAATTATATCTTTAAGAGTTGTTTATATTAACAATACTATAAAATATATACTTGAAGAATACTATGAATAGTTAGAGCTATTTATAAAGAGACTTGATGATTCAGCCTTACTTGAGTATAAACCATAAGATCATGAGATAAAGCTTAAAGAGGGGTTTAGACTAGCTTATAGATTAATTTATCAAACAACTCTTGTCAAGGATAAGGTGATGAAAAAATAGTTATTCAAGAAAATAGTGTTTAAAGGTTTGTACAGAGAAGGTTATAGTAAAGCTAGAACATTATTACATTATGCAAAAAAAAGAAGACAATCTGTTAAGATGACCTTATGATGACTACAAACATTTGAATAGTAGAATTGAGAAAGACTAATACCCTTTACTATTAATAGATTCAATAATAGATAAGCTGAAGGGAGTTATTATATTTACCAAGCTAAACTTGTAGTCAGCATTTAATTTGGTTAAGATTAAAAAGGATAACAAATGGAAAGTTGTTATTCAAACTAAATACAGATTATTTAAGTTATTGGTTATAACATTTAATATGATTAATACTTTAACAATATAACAGAGAATAATAGATTGGATATTAGAAAAATATTTAGAGAAATTCATAATAATATATCTTGATAATATAATCATCTACTTAAAGAGTATTGAAGAATACTAAGAGTATGTCAAGCTTATTCTACAAGCATTGTAAAAGGCAAGATTATATTATAAACTAATAAAATGTGAATTTTATAAAGAACAAGTTTAATTCTTAGGACATTGTATTTTTAGAGAAAGGATAAAAACCCTTGACAACAAAATTCAGTCAATTAAAGAATAAGAAATACTTAAGACTATTAAACAATTATAAAGTTTCTTAAGGTTAGCTAATTATTATCAAAGATTTGTAAAAGACTATTCTAAGATCTTTATACTATTAACTGAACTTATAAAGAAGGACTAAGCTTATGAATAGAATAACATTGTAAAAGAAGTATTCTAAAGCATTAAGAATACCTTTATAAAGGAAGATTTCTTAAGAATCTTTAATCTAAAGAAAGGAATAAGAATTGAAACTGATACCTTTAATATAACATTAGAAGTTATACTATTATAATCATAACAAATCAATAAATAATATTACTAAGTATTATTAGCATTTTGGTCAAAGAAGTTAAATATTGTAAAAAGAAATTATCAGACATCAGATAAGGAAATGTTAATTATTATAAAAGTTTAAAGTATTAAAAATAATATGTTATTGGATTTAATTAAAACAAGTTGATATACTTTTAGATTTATCATAACCTTCAATACTTTATAACAATTAAGTAGTTGAATATAAGACAAGCATAATAAGCAGAGAAACTATTTAAGTATGATTTTAA